>JARHVA010001314.1:2297500-2302500 GCA_037957365.1 Torreya grandis
AACACATCTCACATGTCTTAGAGACCTTGCATTAACATAAATTGTAAGTCAACTTACCAAATTTTACATTTGGTACTATAAATATCTAGCACTTAGGATACATCATTGATTGCATAGGCATATATTAAGATCTAGAGAAGATCAAATTGATCCAATATTAGCTTACTCTACATAATATCATAGAATTAAGGAGTTTTCTTGGACTTTCTAACTTATACCATACATTTGTCCTTAATTTTTCTCACATTTCTTAGGATCTTAGATATATAACATGTGAAAAAGCTAAGTTCAATTAGACTCATGTTTAATATTTAAATTTTAAATCACTCAAGCACCACCTCTATGTAGTACCTATTTTTGCAATGCCTGACATTAAACATTCCTTTAAAATTCACAATGATTTGTTTAAGTATGTACTCATTGTAGTGTTCATGTAACATGTAGAGATAATCACATACCACTTAAAGACCAATTACATGGTGTAAAGGTACTACACATATTATAAATAACTATATGCTATTGTGCAAGTAATAAATAAATGATGACACTATTTTCTAGGGAGGGTGATAGTTGTTCATTTAGACCACAAGCCACTTTAGTTCTTATAGATTTAAACCAAGCTATAGAATTCACAACAATTAAAATGGATGAATTACCTTTATCAATTCCATCTCATGATCAAGTACAATAAAGGGAAGGATAACAAGTCTTTAGACTACTTTAGCCAACCACTAGTTCATGTGCTCATCATGGTGCTAAACACATGCGACCATAATTTCATAGATGAGGTATCCTTCTACTTAGTTAACCAAGACTTCATAATAAATTTCACCAACCTAACATAAGTTAAACATTTTCAAGCTTTATACTTGTTTCACTATTTATCTACAATCTCAGACATCTCTATGTTCCTAATGTTGCACCTCACCAACGACTCATTTAGGAGGTGTACTATTATAAGACCCTGAGACACTTAAACATGGTAAAGACTCTCACTTAAATATAGTAATACTTATATTATATGTGCATGTTCATATACATGGAATTCCACATTAAGTATTGCATTCCTTGTTACATCGCTAATCCCATGAATAAGAAGTTGGGACTTTACACAACTCTATCAATTATGTCTAGACCATATGAATCTATCAACATGGATTTCATAATTGGGTTACATGAAATGAGATTCCATCATTAATTTGTGTTAACTTTAGTGAATATGTTTTCCAAGATATTTATCATGGTCACTTGGAGGAAAGGCATTGATGCAATTGATACCATGCAAGCCTTTTTCAACCATGTTAGGTTCATTTTGGGTTTCCAACATCTATCATCTTTGATCAAGATCCATGATTTTTAAGTCACATTTGGTAAGAATTATGGGAATTTATGGGTACACAAATATATTGGTTGACATATTCTCATCCACAGACGTATGGGAAAATTGAAGTGGTCAATCTCACACTTGTCCATTTTATGTGAATGCAAAACTATGCACATGCTTATACTTGGGATGAAAATATCTTGTATATTAAACACACCTACAATATATCCCTCCAAAACTCTATGGGTCATATTCCATTCTAAATATGTCTTGGGTTCCAACCTTCAACACCTCTAGACATATCTTATAGTTCACTAGTTAGTATTGAGTTTCAAACATAAAAATAGGAAGTATACAAAGGTGTGAAGTTGCTATGACACATCCAATATAGTCATTAGTACGTTCATCATATTTTTTTTTCACATAAAAAAATTACAAATAACACCAATATGTACAATACACACCTCATATATTTTGAGTTGGTGAAAAATTATAGTTTCACCTCTATAAGGAATGCTTCTAAGTTACACATTGAAAGATCAATCCTCTATGGTATGGTCCTTATACCATTTTATACACAACTAGTGAGAATGACTTTATTCTTGATCTACCTTTATACTTAGGTATGAAGCCTATCTTCAATGTGAAACTTCTCAAGATTTACACTCCAGTACTTTTTGAGCCATTAGTGACACAACATACTTCTAATTTAGATCTTGAAAATTTGTACTTTGAGAGAAGGACTAGATCATTAAAGTGAAAAACACATTCATCCACCATGGAACGCATGAAATTTTATGAGTGATAAATATGGGATAATATACTGATCAAGCTAAGTGGTATATTTATCAAAAAATTAGAGTGTAGTTTTCTTAGTTACACATTGACATAGTGGAGATCATTTATCTTTAATAAAGGGTAAATGATCCAGGTATATTTGTTAAAAAATGAGCACACTCTTCATTTATTTTAATTAATAAAACTCACAACTCTCACACAAGTATGCATAATCTTTTTATTGAAGTTTTATAAAAAAATTGATGCATAAGTCTCATACATACTCATAGAATTTCATGTAATGTAATCCTTAGATCAAAACTTATTCACCTTACTATGAACCTCCCAAATCATATTCATGTGTAGCTCATAGGCATCTACTCATAGAATTGCTTACTCATTTGAGACCACCTACCATAGCTACATGTTAGCCTACCTTAAATGCATTATTCAAAATGTGTCCCAACTATATGTTATCCATCAACTGAGGATCATAGGATTTGGAATCATTGAAGATATCCTAGACATTAACTATTCATACAATTACCAACTACCATATTTGATAGGAGATCGATGCACCTATCAACATCATCCTTAGTAACTATACAAAAATTCATATTGCTATTGTATTATTCATGTTAAGTATGTAACATATGCATATGTACAAGATAAAAACAACATAGATAGATAAATTCCATATACATAGTCATGACATAGTTAGATTACTCTATGCATCTATTCTATATACACACACTATAGACATTATACTATTTTTTACCTATTATTTCATTTATGAATATAAGTTACATTTCCTACAATTAATACTTCTAATCCATTTAATGTGTGTTTGATTATTCCATCTAAGTACTCTCCATGCATTCACTATGCATAACCAAAATTGGTTATCCCTTGTATATTCAGTCTTGGGTCCCATGGTGTTGATCAAATTATAGAGTTTTCTTGATTATGTAGATACTAAAATATTATATTTGATAACTAACAATGACTAACTTGACATACATTTACCATGCATGATTTTATAACATAAATATGGTCATAATCTACCATTCTCTGACACTTACATGCTACCTTCTGATTTTGACACTTTATTATATTGTTACACACTTATATAATCCTTACTATTTGTTTCAAACCTAATAAGTACCATATAAAAGCATATCCAAAAATTTATTTTAATTTTCCTATACACATGTCATCTATGACAATTTCAATTAGTATTAGTAGTCGATACTGACATGGTCTAGCTATAATTGACCCTCCCAATAATAGGTACTTTTTAAAATCAAACCTTTTTTATGGTTGGCCCTATTTAATTATGATCAATATGAATCCAAGACGGGAGATTTGTATCATGTTAGTATGATTATAAAAAAACACATGAATAAAGCTAAACCTCAAGCCTAGACACTCAAGGAGTAAGATAAAAATACAAGTAACTATCAATATAATACGAAACAAAAAATATTTACCTTCCTTGAGAGCAAGAGTTGTATGTTGGCCATGGAGGAGTGTACTTGATCATGTTATCAAATAATATTTGGTAATGGTGATCCTTACATCATCTCTCCTTATTACTTTAGGAATGTTGGGCTTGACTTTGGATTTGGTTTGGATCTCTCAATAAATGAGCATTATAACACTACAAATAGGGTCTTTTAAGATATTTTTTCATCATAAAATTACACCAAAAGAGGTTTTTGAACAATGGATAATTCCTTATATTATAGCCTTCTAAACTAACACTAACCCAAGTGCAGTTAGGTTAAAATTAATCATGGTTGAGTTTATACTAACCATAGTTAAGTTAAGGAGGGGATAAGCAATCAATATTTTGAATATAAATTCCATTTATTAAACATGGCTCTCTATTTCTAAATTTAAGGCTTTAGGGAAGATATTTTTAATTGGTTGACTTTGAAGATGATGATATCATCATAACCTCATTTTTACTAAAATTTCCTTTTTACAAAATTAATTTCACCAATTACACATGTAAATTTCACTTAAACATTTAATTTCATTTTCTTAGTTAATTCATTATTCTTAGCATTTTTACACTTTAGGCATTGTTTAAATGACACATTTAATGGGTCCAAAGGCCAAACTATCAATTTTCTAGGTCACAAGTTGATAGGAGATGAATCTATGAGAGGTTAATTTTGTGTATACGATAATACCACAAATAAGAATGCCTCAATATGATTTTGATCTCTAATGTTTTATGTGCAAACAAATTTGGGACATTCAATGACTCTTAAGCATAATTTACAATTTTTGGTAGAAATCAATTTCAAGTTTGGTTAGAACACAATTGTGGCGAAAAAGAGGTGTCTATAATTTTCCCTTGTTTAGAAATATATTTTTAGATAAAGGAATAATAACATCTTCTCAAATAAAAAGTCACTAATGCCTTGGCTAATTCCCCAGAAGGTGATGGATGAGCCCTAGATTCCCCCTTAAGGGAGCAGGTGGAAAATAAGGTCTACAAATGGTCCCTATAAAATAAGGAGACAATGTAACCTATAGGTAATCGGGGTGGAAATACTGATTTACCCAAAGGTAGTTATAATCAGTGCACATTGAGATGCCCCATTAGAGCATATGAAAATAATGATTTTCCTAAAATTGGTTATAATCATTAATGCTATGAAAAGTGCCCCAATAGGGTAGGGAAATGATAATGATTTGACCAAAGGAAGTTATAATAATTATTATAGTCAGGTGTACTAGTAGGGAATATGAAGATAATTATTTTCCTAAAGGTGGTTATAATAATTATCATAATGAAAATGCCCCAGTAAGGTAGATAGATCAAAACAAATGATTTTCCCAAAGGTAGTTATAATCATTGGCACAATAATTTTCCCCAATAGGGAAA